>CAUYQS010112021.1:0-19743 GCA_963574585.1 Otolemur crassicaudatus | reverse complement strand
ATGTGTTACTGGATTCTGTTTGTTAGGATCTTGTTGAATATTTTTGCATCAATATTCATTAGTAATATTCATCTATAATTTTCTTTTCTTGTTGGGTCTTTTCCTGGTTTGGGGATCAAGGTGATGTTTGCTTCATAGAATGTGTTGCTTAGTATTCTGTTTTTTCCTATATTTTGGAAAAGCTTGAGTAGTATAGGTACTAGTTCCTCTTTAAAGGTTTGGTAGAATTCTAACGTGAAGCCATCTGGTCCCAGGCTTTTCTTTTTAGGGAGATTTTGTATAGTTGATGCTATTTCAGAACTTGATATAGGCCTGTTCAACATTTCCACTTCATTCTGGCTAAGTCTTGGGAGGTGGTGTGCTTCCAAGTATTGATCGATTTCCTTCAGATTTTCATATTTCTGGGAATAAAGTTTCTTGTAATATTCATTAAGGATTTTTTAATTTCTAAGGGGTCTGTTGTTATTTCATCTTTATCGTTTCTTATTGACGAGATTAGAGAGTTTACTCTTTTTTTCTTGGTTAGGTTGGCCAAAGGTTTCTCTATTTTATTGACCTTTTCAAAAAACCAACTTTTTGATTTATTGATCTGTTCTGTAATCCTTTTATTTTCTATTTCATTTAATTCTGCTCTAATTTTGGTTATTTCTTTTCTTCTGCTAGATTTGGGATTGGAATGTTCTTCCTTTTCCAGTTGCTTGAGATGTCCCATTAAGTTGTTAACTTCCTCTCTTTCCGTTCTCTTGAGGAAGGCTTGCAGTGCTATAAATTTCTCTCTTAGGACTGCCATTGCGGTATCCCAGAGGTTCTGATAACTCGTGTCTTTATTATCGTTTTGTTCTAAAAATTTGGTAATTTCCTTCTTGATCTCGTCTCTGATCCATCTATCATTCAGCATAAAATTATTTAGCTGCCATGTTTTTGTACAAGACTACAAATTCCTGTTGTTACTGAGTTCAACTTTTATTCCATGATTGTCTGAGAAGATGCATGGAATAATTTCTATTCTTTTAAATTTGCTGAGGTTAGACTTATGACCTAAGATGTGATTGATTTTGGAGTATGTTCCATGGACTGATGAGAAAAATGTGTATTCAGTTTTGTTAGGATGAAAAGTTCTATAGATGTCTATTAGGTCCAAAAGTTGAATAGTTAAATTTAAATCTAAAATTTCTTTGCTAAGCTTCTTATTGGAGGATCTATCCACCACTGCCAAAGGAGTGTTGAAATCTCCGACTATGATGGAGCTGGGAGACATCAAGTTGCTCATGCCTGTTAGAGTTATCGCTTATAAATTGAGATGCATTCTGGTTGGGTGCATAGATATTGATAATTGAGATCTAGTCATATTGAGTATTACCCTTAACAGATATAAAGTGGCCATCCTTGTCTTTTCTTACTTTTGTTGGTTTAAACCCTATTGTATCTGCAAATAAAATTGGAACACCTCCTTTTTTCTGCTTTCCATTTGCCTGGAATATAGATGACCATCCCTTCACCCTGAGTCTGTATTTATCTTTTAAAGTAAGATACGATTCTTGAATACAACAGATGTCCGGTCTGAGTTTCTGTATCCAATCAGCCAATCTGTGCCTCTTTAGAGGACAATTTAAGCCATTCACATTGATTGAAATTATTGATAAGCCTGGTAAAATTTGGGGTATCGACTTGTTCGAAAGTCCAGTAGACATTTTTAATCCTTTCGCCATTGTGGAAGTTGGAATTTGATCAAAAGTTTCTGAGTCAGTTTACTTTTGTGGTGGAGGATTATGGAGGATAGGTTTGAGAATTAACCTAACTAACCTGGAGAGCTGGTTTAGTTATGGCAGATTTCTTCAACATGTGAATGTCGTTAAAGTATTTAATTTTTCCATCATAGATGAAACTCAGTTTAGCTGGATACAGGATCCTAAGTTGGAAGTTATTTTGTTTTAGGAGATTAAAAGTTGATGACCATCCTCTTCTAGCCTGAAAAGTTTCAGCCGAGAGATCTGCAGTCATCCTAATACTCTTCCCCTTGTAGGTTATGGTTTTCTTACATCTGACTGCTTTCAGAATTTTCTCTTTCATCTTAACTTTAGTGAAGTTAATTATGATGTGGCTGGGGGATGTCTTGTTTGGGTTGAGTTGTGCTGGGGTTCTGAAACTATCTGCTATCTGAATTTCAGAATCTCTTGGCATGTCTGGAAAGTTCTCTTTTATAATTTCATGAAGAAGAGCCTCAGTGTTTTGTGAAGCAACTTCATCACCTTCAGGTATTCCTATAAGGTGAATATTAGTTTTCTTTGAATTATCCAAGAGCTCTCTGAGAGAAAGATCCGTTTTTGCTCTTCATTTCTTTTGATCTTTGTGCTCCTGGGCTTGTTCAAAAGCTTTGTCTTC
This sequence comes from Otolemur crassicaudatus, assembly GCA_963574585.1. Classification (NCBI taxonomy): domain Eukaryota; kingdom Metazoa; phylum Chordata; class Mammalia; order Primates; family Galagidae; genus Otolemur; species Otolemur crassicaudatus. The sequence goes on along the minus strand of CAUYQS010112021.1, from coordinate 17,361 downwards.
GCTGTCAGAGATCCTTTCTTCTGCCTGTTCCACTCTCTTACAGAGGGATTCCACTGTATCTTTCAGATCCTTGAGGGCTGCAACGTCTTGTCTCAGTGTTTCAAAATCTTTGGTCTTTTTATCTTTGAAATCATTGAATTCTTGCAGCATCTTTTGAATAATTTCTTGAGATATCTTTTGAATAATTTTTTGAAATTCTAATTCCCTCCTTTCTTCCATTCTGTTAATCTTATTTGCTATCCAAATTCTGAACTCGATTTCTGACATCTCAGCCATCTATTTATGGATGGGGTCTTCAATTTCATCTGCCCCATTTTTCCTTGGGGGAGTTGATCTACTCTGGTTATTCAAGTTGCCGTAGTTTTTCCACTGATTCTGCCCCATGCTGAGTTTACCCTGTTTGGAGACCTTATCAGAACCTTTCAGTCAGTGGCTTCTTCTGGTTGCCCAGAGAGACAGGGCATGTCTGCCATCTTCTCCCAGTTTTGGGGCACTGGGGTGACCAGGGCGCAACAGAACGGCAGCAGCTGTGCAGGAGCGGGCATAGCCGGATCAGACCTCGTTCAGCCTGCTGGGGTGATGGGGGGGGGGGACAGGAGACCAGCAGCAGCCAGATAAGTCCTAGTTTGGCTCCACTGGGGTGACTAGGGGACAGGGGAATTGCAGCGATGGTGCGGGGTGCTCATGCAGCCAAATGAGTCCTAGTCCCCCCCCCCCCCAGTTACCAGGGGGCAGAGGAATGACAGCAGCTGCGGAGCACAAGAGCGGCCTAATCAGTCCTACTTCAGCCCTGCCAGGTGGCAGGGATGTAGGAGGGGGCAGGAGAACGGCAGTAGCTGGATCAGTCCTAGTTCGGTCCCAACGGCAGTGGCCGGAGCAGTCATTGATCGCCCCGCTGGGGCAACTGGTGGGCAGGGGAACAGCAACAGCTGTGCGGGGAATGCGTGCAGCTGGGTCAGTCCTAGTTCGGCCCGCTGGGGCAAACAGGGGACAGGAGAACTGCAGCAGCTAGATCAGTCCTAGTTCAGGCCCACCGGAGCAACTGGGGGGCAGGGGAATGGCAGTGGTGGCACAGGACATGGGCACGACCACCCCCCCCCGGGCGACGGGGGCAGGGGAACAGCAGCCAAATCAGTCCTAGTTTAGCTCCACCAGGGCAAGGTGTGGGGGGGGGGGCAAGGGGAGGCAGGGGAATGGGGAGCGCAGCACTAGCAAGCAGATCTGGGCCCTCCCAGCACGGGAGCCCAGAGCGGGGAACACCTCTGCTGCCACCCACGTAACATACGAGACTCTACAGTTCTGGGTCTGCCTGGAGCAGTAGACACCTCCACCATGGCCCTATGGGTTGCATGTGGCTCTAGCAAGCAGTTCTGGGCCCACCCAACATGGGTGTCTGGAGTGGGGAACTCTTCCACCACCACCCACAGGATGCGTGTGGCTCTAGCAAACAGTTCTGGGCCCACCCCAAGCAGTAGACTCCTCCACAGTACTCCTCAGTGGCCTCACAGGTTGCGTGTGGCTCTAGCAAGCAGTTCTGGGCCCGCCCAACACTGGTGTCTGGAGCAGGGAACTCCTCTGCCACCACCCGCGGGGCATGCACAGCACTACCAAGCTGATCTGGGCCCTCTCCGTGCGGGAGCCCAGAGCTGGGGAACTCCTCTGCTGCCACCCTGGGATGCGCCTGGCTCTAGCAAACAGTTCTGAGCCCTCCTGAAGCAGTAGACTCCCCCGCTGTGATCCCGCGTGTTGCATGTGGCTCTAGCAAGTAGTTCTAGGCCCACCCAGCATGGGTGTCTGGAGTGGGGAACTCCTCCGCTAGTCCCTGTGGGGTGTGCATGTCTCTAGCAAGCAGTTTTGGGCCTGCCTGGGATGGAGGACTCCTCCACCGCTGCCCACGGGATGCCTGTGGCACTAACAAGCAGTTCTGCGCCTGCCCAGAGCGGGAGCCTGGAGTGGGGATCTCCTCTGCTACCCCTGAGGTCTACGACTCTAGCAAGCAGTTCTGGGCCTGCCAAGAGTGGGGGACTCCTCCACTGCCACCTGCCAGGTGCACGTAGCTCTAGCAAGTAGTTCTGTGCCTGCCCGGAGCTGAGGGCTCCTCTACAGCCACCCATCCCACAGCGGGAGGCATGCAGCTCTAGCAAGCAGTTCTGGGGCCTGTTTTGTACCTGTATTTTGTGTTCTTAAATGCTCTTCCTTGGATTTACAGTTTGCTAAACTTCTTTCTGGGCTCAGCTCCCTGTCTTTGGCTTCATAGATTCTGATTCCGTCCAGTTTTTCTTCCTTTGCTCAGGAGGCTCTGACAAGGGTGATACCAGTTGGCCATCTTCCCAGAGTCCCCCCCCTTTTTTTGAGACAGAATCTCACTGTGTCACCCTCAGTAGAATGCCATGGTGTCACAGCTCAGAGCAACCTCAAACTCTTAGACTGAAGTGATTCTCTTGCCTCAGCCTCCCAAGTAGCTAGGACTACAGGCACCACCACAACACCCAGCTATTTTGTTGTTGTTGTTGTTGTTGTTGTTGTTGTTGTTGTTGTTATTCTTGTTATCGTTGTTTAGCAGGCCCGGGCAGTTTCAAACCCAAGAGTCCCAGAGCATGTGGTCAGCACCCTAACCACTGAGCTATGGGCACAGAGCCATTGTTGATCTATCTTAAATATATAATATATCTTATGCTGCCAATCTTTAGAAGATAGGTCAGTTGTAAGGAAGAATATTCTCTGCTATCAGTAATAATTCAGTAGAAGGGAATTAATTTTTTCATTAAAATCTTCTAAATAGGCTCAGTGCCTGTGACTCAAGTGGCTAAAGCACCAGCCACATAAACCTAAGGTGGCGGGTTCAAATCCAGCCCAGGCCCACCAAAACAACAGTGACGGCTGCAACCAAAAAATAGCCAGGCGTTGTGGCGGGTGCCTGTGGTCCCAGCTACTTGGGAGGCTGAGGCAGGAGACTTGCTTGAGCCCAGGAGTTGGAGGTTGCTGTGAGCTGTGATGCCACATCACTCTACTCAGGGGGATAGCTTGAGGCTCTGTCTCAAAAAAAAAAAAAAAAGTCTTCTAAATATCTGAAGTTCTTATTGCTAGGAGGCCTATTTTGTTGTAGCTTGAAGTGTAACCAAGGACAAAGATTTAAGATCAAAATACTATTTTATCTTTATACTTGTATTACTATTTATTAAATAGGGTAGACTTGATGGTGGTAAATAGGAAATGGTTTTATTCTTCTCTCTTTAACGTGCTGTTTGGAGTCTCCCTTTCCTCTCCTTGGATGATACATAAGGTAGAACTCATCACTTCTGGGGAGAAGGTTATGGTCAAATAGTATACATATTCAGATATTTAAAATTCATTCCAGCATCAGTGATATTAAGCGATTATTTTTTTCTTAGGTATGATAATGTTGTTGTGATTTTGTAGGAGAATATGCTTACTTTTAAGAAATGAGTGCTTCATTATTTCAAGGTGAGGAGTTACGACATCTGCATTTTTTTCAAATGGTTTAGCTAAAAATATAGAATGAACTAATATGGCAAAATGTTGACAATTATTGGACCTAGACAGTGATTGTTTGGTGTTTGTGATGGTTAATTTTGTGTGAACTTGAGTGAGCCACAGGGTACCCAGATATTTGGTTAAACATTATTCTGGGTGTGTCTGGGAGAGTGTTTCTGTATGAGATTAACATTTGCATTTATAGTCTGAGTAAAGCAAATTGTTCTCGATAATGTGAGTTGGCCTCATCTAAACCAAACAAAGTCCTGAATGAACAAAAGGCTGAGTAAGAGGGAACCCCTGCCTGACCACCTTCCAGCTGGGACATCAGTTTTTTCCTACCTTCAGACTCAAACTGAAACATTAGCATTTCCAGGGTCTTGGTCTGCCCACATTCGGATTGTTAACTACACATTAGCTTTCCTGGGTCTTCAGTTACTGACTACAGATCTGGGGTTTGTCAGCCTCCATAATTTCATGAACCCATTCTTTGTAATAAAGCTCCTTATATATAAAATGAACAACATATATAGGAGGAACTATATATAGAAGTTACCAAAAATGTATGCACATTTTAAGAAAGGAAAATACTATATTATAATTGTATACATATGCATATATATGCATACTTATAATGTTGGTTCTGTTTCTCTGGAGGACGCTAAGGTAGGTAGGTAGATAGGTAGACGGACCGATCAACTCAGATTCAAAGGTTCAGAAATCTGCACTTCTTGAAGGGAGAACCTCAGTGTCAACACCACAAAGACACAAAAACTTAAGAAAAATAATTACAGCCATTTTTGCAGATAATATGCTACAAAGTATGGGCACATGCTTCTAGACATACATGTAGATCCCACTTGATTCACTACTCATGGAGATTGTCCTATGATCTTACAGAGCTCAGGTTGTACTAGCTCCTTGATTTCTTTCAAAAGTTCTCTTGCCACCAAAAGTTCTCTTGGTGTGAGGCAGGGAGAAAAAAAGGACTATATTTCCACTCTCATTCATAATTTAGTGGAGGGGAATTAATTATTACTTCCATTAAAATGGCATTCATAGATGAGTTTACATATAAGATATTGAAATACACTCTCCTAAACTAAAACAGCAACAAAAAACTATTTATAAATAAACATTGGAAATCAAATTCTCAGAAGACCTGTTTGTTATAGCTGTCTATGGGGAGAAAAGAAAAACAACAGAGTATTTTCTACTCAGTAGCTCTATATAGTCCTTTCAATGACACTTTTTCTGATGAGTTCTGTCTTATGAAAATCTAATTTTTAGTCTAGTTACTATTGAGAGTCAGTTTAATCATCTCTGACTAAGAACTGCATGATAGGCCAAGAACTTCTCTTTAAAATGTGTGGGACTTTATTATTCATTCTCCTCACTTTGAACTTCAGCTAAAGTTATGAGCAATAGGAAAAGTCTCTTTTAATATCCTATTTAGCTTAAATATGAGAAGGTAGAAACAGGGAAATGTTGAGAATGTACGTAAGGCTAAGTGATTATTCTCTATGTGGATTACTATAAGTTGTTCGTAACTATTTTCAAGTTTAATTCGTTTTAATTTTTCTGCAAAAGTTTTCAGTAGAACTTACATATTTAACATGTTGATGAAACTACTATATTACCAAAAAATTACAAGTGTAGATCTCATTTAAGATCTTCTTAATACCTAAAATCATTAACTCTGAAAATGAAGTTACACTGACACATAAAGCATTCCTTTAATGTATGTATATCACTTTATAGGAATAGGATAAACATTTTGACTAACACATGTCTTGTTTTAAAGGTGCTGTGTAGCATCAATTCAATTATTCACAATCCAAGAGCTCCAGTAATAATTTATAAACAGAGCAAAGGAGGAGCCCCAAATTTTAATAAAGATCTTGTTCAAGATTGTGGATTTGAGCATCTTGTTCCAGTAATAGAAATGTGGGCAGATCAACTGACATCCTTAAAGGTAAGGTGTTGACTATTATTTGCATCAAACATCTGGATTCTTTTGGCTTTATTAATAGGATTTGGCTTAATTTTTCTGTTTTCTTAACTGTAAAGCTGAAAAAGCTTGTTAGCTTATCAAAAACTGTACTATTCTTACTTACCTATCCATTTTAAGTACTATTTAATGTCATCATTGCTGTCAGCTTCTCAGAAGTTTTATCAAACACGAAATTTTTTAGGCCTGTTCCTTCATTGAAAATCTAGAGTGGATGCTCTTTGTACATCTAGGCCATTCCCTATTCTATCTTCATCTTCCTCTTTTTAGTATTTCCAGGCTACATATTTTTCCTGATCCTTCTTTCTTTTTTTAAATTTCAGGTTAATATGACAGTACAAACCATGAGGTTATATAATTTACACATGTAAGGTTAAAGTTTGAGTTGTAGTTGTGTCCTACACCCAGGGAGTGTGCCATATGTCCATGCATTATATCTGTTGGGTGGGAACTTACTGAACCCCCTCCCCACCTCCCCCCTTCTTGAATTTAATTGAGTTTTTCTCTCATGTGGGTCTATGATTGTTAATCTCCTGGTTTTAAGTTGGTATTGAGTACATGTGATGCTTTTTCTAATCTTGTGATACTTTACTTAGAAGAATGTTTTCTAAATCTTTCCAGGTAAAAACAAAAGATATAAAGTCCCCATCATTTTTTATGCCTGAATAGTTTTCCATGGTATGCATATGCCACAGTTTAATATTCCAATGGGTACTTGGGTTGATTCTACATCTTTGTGATTATGAATTGAGCTGCTATAAACATTTGAGTGCAAATTTCCTTGTGGTAAAATGTCTTTTTTTCATTTGGGCAAATACCTAGTAGTGGGATTACAAGGCAAAATAGTAGGTCTGCTATTAGTTCTTTGAGTAATCTCCATACTCCTTTCCATAGGAGTTGTACTAGTTTGCAGTCCTACCAACGGTGCATGAGTGTCCTTTTTCTTTGCATCCAAGCCTGGCCTTTATTTTTCTTCACACAATGTCTTATCTTTTATTTCATTATAATTAAGGATATCTTCTATCTCTTTATATTTTAAATCATTTTTCTTCTCCCAGAACTGAGCTTATCTTCACATCTATTTTCTAGAGCAGGATAATAGCCAGCTAGCAGCCAACCCTACTCTTACCCATCCTGTCTATTCATGGAAGATTAAAATTTGTTCCCTCTGTAAAGTTATTATGTGTTCTTCATTGCATAGTTTCAGGGTTTTTCAGGTTTTGTTGGCTAGTTTACTGAAAGGTCCATTACTAAAGTCAGTACTATTTAATTTCTGTGCCCTTGAAACTTTAGGTTTTCCAGTGACTGTCACACATAACACTACCTATGTTAATGAAGGTATGATCAAATTGTTTGTCAACAGAAACCTTATTACATGCAATAGAAATGATGCAGAAGGTATCTGTTATGAATGTGTAAGCTCCACGAGGACCAAGTTGGGTTTTTTGGTGGGGGAGGGGGGAGGTCAGAGTCTCACCCTTGGTAGAGTGTCGTGGTATCGCAGCTCACAGCAACCTCAAACTCTTGGGCTTAAATGATTCTCTTGCCTCAGCCTCTTAAGTAGCTGGGACTACAGGCACCTGCCACAATGTCTGGCTATTTTTTGGTAGCAGTGGTCATTGTTGTTTAGCAAGCCTGGGCTCAAACCCACCAGCCTCCAGTGTATGTGGCCGGTGCCTACTTACTAAGCTACAGACACTGAGCCAAGGACAAAGTTTTATATTATTTTTTATGATATGTCCCAAGGATCCTGATATACATATAATGAGTGCTCAATTAATATTTGTTAAAAGAATGAAGCAAGATAATATATTCCAAGACAAAATGGGAGTGGTAATATTACATTTTAAAATAATTATAATGAAAACATACCTGTAACTGATGAAAAATTTTCACATTCACCCTAATTTATACTTCCCTTATTATATAGTACTCAGAGTTATATAATATATAAATACTTTTATTGCATGACAGTAGTGAATTAATAACCCTATTTTATAGGCCTGCATTCCTCCAGTGTATGTCTCAGAAAAAGGGTGAAATAGTGACTAACTGTATAAATCAAGGCATTTCCCCAATCATTGTTTGTCAGAGGGTTTTCCAAGTGGGAAAAACAACATTTACTCCACTTTTTTCCTTTTCAGAAGAGATGGACTAGAAAAAGCTCCTTTTCCTAAGAGAAAAGACCAGAAGAGAAAGAAGGCAAAGGAAAGAATTAAATTAATGAATAGTTGTAGTTTATTATGTTCAAAGCATTATGGGAGATATCAGAAAAGGCAAATATGGGATTTAGACTAATTGGAGAGACAAAATGTACTCAAAAATATGAAAGAAAATTTAAGCAATTACGTATGATATCTCATTAGAAGAATTGAAGGCAGTAAAAATAGATCACCTCTGATGAATTCCAAGTGAATGATGCAGATAGGTCTGGAGGACACTAATAATCTCTCTGAATGATAGCCCCCAAGTAAGGGTTTGCTGTGGTGAATTCTTTTTCTTTTTTCCAGAGTAATGTGAGGGTGCAGACAATTAGGTTATGTTGTTTGCATTTCTTAGGTAAAGTCCAAGTTGTTGTTGTACCCCTCACCCAGGAGGTGTACTATCTACCCTTACTAAGTGCTTATTAGGGTGCGCACACCAGTCTCCCTCCCTTCTCTCCTCTTCCTCGTCCCTCTACCCCTACTTGAATTTAATTGTTCTTCTCTTGTATGAGTGTGTATTTGTCTACTGGTTTCATATTAATATTGAGTACAGTGGATACTTATTTTCTATTCTTGTGATACTTTACTAAGTAGAATGTTCTTCAGCTCCATCCAGGTTAGTACAAAAGATGTAAAGTCTCTGTCATTTTTATGGCTGAATAGTATTCCATGGACTATTCCAATACTATGTTTTGTCAGCAAAACATATACCACAGTTTATTAATCCATTCATGGGTTGGTGGGCACTTGGGTTGATTCTACATCTTGGCAATTATGAATTGAGCTGCAATAAACATTCTAGTCCTTAAGGTAAAATGATTTCTTTTCTTCTGGATGGATACCTAGGAATGGGATTGCAGGATCAAATGGAAGATCTACCCTTAGCCATTTGAGGATTCTCCTTATTTCTTTTCAAAGAGGCTGTATTAGTTTGCAGTCCCACCAGCAGTGTATAAGTACCCTTTTCTCCACATCCATGCCAGCACCTGCAGCTTTGGGACTTTGTGATGTGGGCCATTCTCACTGGGGTTGATATCTCAAAGTGGTTTTGATTTGCATTTCTTTCTTTTTTTTTTTTTGATTTGCATTTCCCTGTTGATTAGGGACAAGGAACATTTTTTTCACGTGTTTGTTGGCCATTTGTCTATCTTCTTTGGAGAAGGTTCTCTTCATGTCTCTTGCCCAGTGATAAATGGGATTCTTTGCTCTTCTTTTGTTGATCAATTGAGTTCTCTGTGGATTCTGATTATTGCTTTATAATTAGAATATTCTGAGGAATTGGCTTTATAATTATTCTGAGGATAACAAACAGTAAATTATTTCAAATCAGTTACTTTTGCCGCTGAAGTAACTCATGAATTCTTAGCAGTGCTTCAGAGATTTACACTGCAGTTTCAGGATCTAAATTGAGAAACTACATGAGATTCTTTGAGGCCTCATATCAAAGGTTCTTTATAATATAGCAGCCTCTCAGTTGGGGACAACCATCTTCCTAAATTAATTTTTTTTCTCAGTTTAGAGTTAGCTTAAAAGAAAAGCATAGGTTAGAGAGATGAATGGATAAGTGAAATATGGTATATACATATAATGTGGTATATACTTATATTCAGCCATATAAGGTATGAAACTCTGACCCATACATCATAAGTGAACCTTATGAGGACATCATGCTAAGCAAAACAAGTCAGTCACAAAAGACAAATACTATATGATTTCACTTATTTGAAATACTTAGAAATCAGAGGCAAAGTAGAATGGTGGTTGCTGGTGGGAGGAGGGAATGGGGAGTTAAATGGGTATAGAGTTTCAGTTTTACAATATGGAAAGAGTCATGGAGATGGATAGTGGTAATGGTTGCACAAGATTATGAACATATTAATAACATTGAACTAACACTGAAAATGGCTAAGATAGTAAATTTTATGTATGTATATTTTACCAGAATAACAAAAAGAGTTAGGGAAGGCACAGAGCCAGCTGTCTCCTTCCTTCTGCCTTTTCTGCTTTTCCAAGAAAGGTGAGCTATGGATGCTGTAGCTTTCCCCAGACCAGTACACTATTGTACACTGTAACTCTCCCATTCCCCAGTGCTCCAGATAGCAGACATACACAGGGAGAAGGCCCGTGGTAATACTCCTTCATCCCCACTGGGCAATGTGAAGAACCTAGGAGAACCTCTTAAATTTTTCACAGCTTACTTGGTAGACTATGCCACACTGTGGAGGAGACAAGAACCTTTCCTTCTTAGTTCTGTAATACTCTTTTATTCTCAAGCAAAAATTTATTATGAGATTGGGTGTGCCTTTTACCATAGACCACTACTTTATAAATGTGCCTGGATGATGGAGCATTAATAAAGGTGTCATTATGTTTCTACTTGCTGACTTTTTCCCCCAAATTCTAGTGGCACTGATGGTAAATCATTCATTTGATGTGAATTGCTAAAAGAACCTTCCTACTAAACAAGAGGTTAAAAGTGGCAACATAATGAGTTGTGGGCCTTAACTGGGAGTGTTAAATAAGTGGAAGAGTAATATAAGAAGTTAGAAAAAGGAGGAATTTCTTGTACTTTCTGTATTCTAAAGCTGTGCCTCCCAATACGGTAGCCGCTAGCTACATGTGGCTGTTGATCACATGAAATGTAGCTAGTCTCAATTGAGATGTGCTATAGATATAAAATACATATTGGCTTTAGTATGGAAAAAAAACACTGATTATATATTGAAATAATATTTTGGATATATTGGGTTAAATAAAATTTATTTTTAAAAATAACGTCATCTGTTTATTTTTACTTTCCATACTGTGTCTACTAGACAACTTAAAATTACTGGGAGTCCCACATTACATTTCTTTTGGACGCCATTATTCTAAAGGGCCAGCTCATGCCATGCACATACAGGTTGAATATCCCTTACCAGATATGCTTGGGAGCAGAAGCATTTCAATTATAGATTATTATTTATTTCTTTTTACTTTGGGGATTTGTAGAATATATAATGGTTGAGCATATCTAGCTTGAAAATGCTGAATGCTCCAGTGAGCACTTCCTTTAAGTGTCATGTCAGTGCTCAGAGTTCCAGATTTTGGAGCATGTCAGATTTTCAGGTTAGATATGCTCAACCTATAGTCGATGCTTAGTAAGTATTTTTCAAATGATTAGTCATTACAGTGCTCAGTTTTCAATAGCCTCGCTTTTTGTGCACTATTCAAAATAGATTAGAGCAACATGTCTACACCAAGAAAACTATGTAGGGTGTTACGAAGATAAAGCAGAATTAATTTAGAGATCCTTTCAGATTCAAAACTTGCTAGAACCTGACATGGTATCATGGACCTGTCGTTCCACCCAATTAGGAGGCTGAGGCTGGAGGATCCCTTGAGCCCAGGAATTCAAGTCTAGCCTGGACAACATAGCAGATCTGCTATCTTAAAAAAAAGAAAAAACCTGTGTGAAGATACATGTTACAACATTGATAAATCTTAAACATTATGCTAAGGGAAAGAAGCCAGTTGCAAAAGGCCAGGTATTATATAATTGCATTGATGTGAAATGCCCACAAAAGGCATATCCATAGAAACAGAAAGTAGACTAGTAGTTAGCCCAGGAGCTTCAGGGAGGGGAGATTGGAAAAGGATGGGAGTGAGATTTCTTTTTGGATGTACCTATTGCATATCCCTGTAAAAACATTAAAACTACTGAATTGAGTATTAATGAGGCTAAATTTTATGGTATGTGAATTACATCTCAATAAAGCAGTTATAAAAAATTCAAAACCGAAATGTAAGGACAAACTTTATATATTAATATTTCTAAATATGTAGGTAATATATAAAAATAATAAGTAACATAAAATTACTTAGGAAATATTCAGGATAATTAGTAGATACTTTTTTTTGATAGGGTCTATATTTATCTGAAGAAGTCAAATTTTAATGGATTTGTTCTAAACTAGTAGTGGTATTTAAAAAAATACCAATGATGGTTTTATACATTATATATATATATCTTTCGTCTGCCTGAATAATGGTTTTATTATTGTTAATATAGAAACTGTTTATTTAATAAATAATACCATGTAGTTTCTTTTGTTACAAAGGATTTATATAAGTCCTTGAAAATACTATCTGCAGAACTGGTGCCTTGGCATAATTTAATGAAGCAGGATGAAGATGAAAGTATCAAAGTTGAAGATTTGTTGTTTATGGTAGATACCATGTTAGAAGAAATTGAAAATAAGGAAAAGGTAATGCTTTGTATTTATATAAATGTTTACCCTTTTATGTACTCTTATTTTAAAAATTGATAATGATATAGATATTAATATTTGTTCTACAAGAGTTCTATTTCTCTTTTTGAAGTTTTTTAAATTAAAGATTTAGGATTATTTACAGATGTGAACTGTCTTTTTTCTAATCCTCTCTTTTGAGCAGGGCAGCAATATGCCAGACTTTGAAATGTTGCAAGCTATTGTTTCTCACTTCCAAAAATTATTTGATGTACCTTCTTTAAATGGAGTCTATCCCCGAATGAATGAAGTTTATACAAGGCTTGGAGAAATGAACAATGCTGTGAGAAACCTTCAAGAACTCTTAGATTTAGGTGATGACCCTTTATCATTTTTACCTACATTGAAGAATTATTCCTAATAATTTTTAAATTATTATTTTTTATTATTTTTAAAATTTTGTTTCAGAATGTTAGTGGGCACACGTCTTGTTTACATACCTTATTTTTGCACAGATTGAATCAAAGTTACACATGTAAGTGTGCTCTTTACCCACACAGTGTGCACTGTACCCAATAGGTGTGAATTTACCCATCCCTTCCTTCTCCCTCCCCCAGCTTGATTTTCAATGAGATTTACTTCTATATGTATGCTTAAGTGTTGATCAGCTAGTTCAAATTTATCCTTAACAAATTAACAAAAAGTAGGTAAAAGAATTTTAAAGTAAAAATTTTTAAAGTAAAAAGAATAAAATGGGCTCAGCACCCATAGCTCAGTGAGTAGGGCACCAGCCACATACACCGAGGCTGGCAAGTTCAAGCCCAGCCCAGGCCTGTTGAACAACAATGAAAACTGCAACCAAAAAATAGCCAGACATTGTGGCGGGAGCCTGTGGTCCCAGCTATTCAGGAGGCTGAGAGCAAGAGAATTTCTTAAGCATAAGAATTTGAGGTTGCTGTGAGCTATGATCTGTGAGCACTCTGTCGAGGGTGACATAGTGAGACTCTGTCTCAAAAAATAATAATAAAATAAAAATCAAAAAGATGTTTGATAAAGATAATAATTCTGGAAATTCCTTGTTAAAATAATATCCTATCCTTTTATTTCTCTTTTGCAGATAGTTCATCCTCATTGTATGTACTGGTAAGCACAGTTGGGAAATTGTGTAGGCGGATTAATGAGGATATCAGAGAGCAGGTTAAGCAGGTATTAGGACCTGAAGATCTCCAAAGGTATTTATTTGAAAAGCTTACAGAATATCATTTAGAATGACTGGGTGTGTTGGCACATGCCTATAGTCCTAGAGACTCAGTAAGCTGAGGCAGGAGGTTCACTTGAACCCTAGGAGTTCAAATCCAACCTGGGCAACGTGATGAAGCTCTATTGGTCTCTCTCTCCCCGCCCCCCTCTTTTTTTTTGAGATAGAGTCTGGCCCCTAGTAGAGTACAATGACATCATAACCCATAGCAACCTCCAACTCTTGGGCTCAAACAATCCTCCTGCCTCAGCCTCCTGAATAGCTGGGACTGCCACAAAATCTGGCTTTCTTTTTTTTCCTTCTAGACATGGGTCTCCCTCTTGCTTAGGCTGGTTTTGAACTCAAGTGATCCACTTGTCTTTTTTTTTTTTTTTTTCCAAGTATCCAGAATGCTTGGAGGAATGCAATTAAAAGACTTTAGAAACTTCACAAATTATTTACCTTTCCAATTTGGATTACTACCTTTTAAATAATTTTGACATCCTAAAATCTCACACCCTCAGAGATGAAAAGAATGCAAAATATTTTTAAAGTAAACATAGATTATATAGATCCTATAAGAAGGTCATGAACTCTTTAGCATAAGCCTGTTCTCAGGGAAAATTATATTCTTGTGAGTTCAGATTGTATCAAGGAAGTCCTATTTTTATATTTATTAATTGATCAGGATTTTTAAAAACACTAGTGGCTCAGCGCTTGTACAAGTGGCTAGGGTGCCAGCCACATACACCAGAGCTGGCAAGTTTGAATCTAGCCCAGGCCTGCCAAACAACAATGATAAGTACAACCAAAAAATAGACGGGGATTGTGGCAGGCGCCTGTAGTCTCAGCTACTTGGGAAGCTGAGGCAAGAGAATCACTTAAGCCCAAGAGTTTGAGGTTGCTGTGAGCTGTGACACTACAGCACAGGGTAACAGCTTAAGATTCTGTCTCAAAAAAAAAAAAAAACCCACTAGGCATCTCTAACATAACATTTGATATTTTTGATAAATATTAGGACATTGTAATTATACTTAAAGCAACTTTCTCCACCCCCAATTTTACGCTCTAATGCACAGGAAAGGAAACACATCTAAACCTACATATTCCATACGTTCTGCATTTTCCAAAAAGAACCCTCGCATAATCCGACCCTTGAGTCTTCTGATAGTTAATGCTTTTAAATGGAAAGTATATCTCACTATTGCTCTGTTTTTCCCTTCCTGCAGTTTTACTGACTACTTTTTCTTACCATTTAATAGGATGCTGGATATAAAAGCCAATTATTTTTAGAATGCTATAAAAGCATGGTGTCTCTAAGAAGCCCTGAGCTAAATGGGAAATTTGCCGTGTTAGGAATGTTATATAAGTTTAACAAATTTTACACTGATAACATCTGAGATCCCTTTTTTAGAAAAGTGGTATTAGTGGACAAAGAGCTCAAAAAAAAGGAAGGACTGAAGTAAATGACCACTATGTTTACATTTAAATTAGGATAATTTCTTCCTATTTTGAAAATGTTAAATTTGTAACCACCTGTTTGCAATCAGATACAAAAACTCTTAACTTGGAAATTAGGTGTAACTTTTGTATTTTTTAAACAGCATTATCAACAAATTGGAAGAACATGAAGAATTTTTCCCAGCATTTCAGGAATTTACTAATGATTTACTGGAAATCTTAGGTAAGATCTCTGTTGGTATTGGTTAAATTTTGAGTCTTAAAATGTCAGTGTGTTTGAAAGAGGATTTTTCTTAGTCACTGGATTAGTATTTTTACCTGGAGTGTTTGATAGACACTCTGGAAACAGTTCTGGAAACACATTCCTAACTTGCAGTTAGAGTTTGTTGGGATTAGTCTGCAAATAAGAAAAGCACAGACCCTTAAAGGAGACAGAGAAACACTGTTTCTGGCCATGCCCAGTTTAACCCTGGCTCTGTCAGTCCCTAATGGGAAATGTTGGTAGAAGTTAGGACCTTGGAAAATTCTTCCTTCTTTCTTTTCTCCCCCTCCCAACCTCCCCCATTTTGAAGACAGCACCTATATAGTATCTGTGTTTTTAAGTATGCATATAAAATTTCTTCTCCAGTGATATGAAGTAATATAAAAATGGTAAATATCTATAGAAAGGAAGAAATAAGATATTGTTGTACTGTTAGTCATGCTGAGTGTCAACATTAGTAGACGTATATACTCAAAGAAAAAAAAAAGTGTAATTTTTGGCCAGGTACAGTGGCTGATACCTAGAATCCTAGCATTCTGGGAGGCCAAAGCAGGAGAATCACTGGAGCTCAAGAGTTTGAGACCAGCCTGAGCAAGGAGGAAACCCCATCTGTCCAAAAAAATTGAAAAAATTAGGCATTGTGGCCTGAGCCTGTAGCCCTAGCTACTCAGGAGGCTGAGGTAGGAGGATTGCTTGAACCCAAGAGTTTGACGTTGCTGTGAGCTATGATGCCACTGCACTATACCTGGGGTAAGAGAGTGAGAGACTCTGTTTCAAAACAAAACAAAACAAAACAAAACCCAAGTAATTTTCTAGGAATTATAGGCAAAATAAAGACCCTATCTATTTTAAATGTAATCTATTTTAATGTAAAATTAATTTATCTTACTATTAAGAACAGTTTTTAAGCCAGGCATGGTGGCTTATGCCTGTAATCCAGCACTCTGGGAGGCTGAGGTGCTCAGGAGTTGGAGACCAGCCTGAGCAAGAGCAAGACCTGGTCTCTACTAAAAATAGGAAAACTAGCCAGGCATTGTGGCAGGCGCCTGGAGAATTGCTTGAGCCCAGGAGTTGGAGGTTGCTGTGAACTGAGATGCCACAGCTCTACCCAGGGTGACAATTTGAGGCTCTGTCTTAAAAAATAATAATAGTAATATCAAATAAAATAAATAAATAATAAAGGGAAGAGCAACCAAAATCCAGATAAACAATGAGAGAGTTAGAATCCAAGGAAGCATGTTTTATGTAAAGGAAATGAGTTTATGAAGAATGCCCTGGCAGGATAATCTGGAAAAAAATAGTGGATATCTAAAAAACCTGCCATTGGGACTCACCTAAAATAGGCTTGGGTCTGGATAATGAGAGAGAGGACTACTTCACCAGTGGCCAGGAGCTTTAGAGAGTGAATTGTGACTTAGGCTGGTTGGAATAAGATAATTTTTTTTTTTTTTTTTTTTGTGGCCAGGGCCGGGTTTGAACCCGCTGCCTCCGGTATATAGGGCCAGCACCCTACTCCTTGAGTCACAGGCACCACCCAGAATAAAATAATCTTAAGAAGTGAAATCAAATTCAGAAAGAACCTACCACAGAAGAACCTGAACGGGTTTATCTGGTGAGCTAGACCAGGCTAAGCTGTGTAATACATCGCATTTGATGTTTGTACTCAGAGACACGTCTTACTTTTTGTTGGGAACATAATGCTCATCCTAAAAGGTAGATCTAAGAGTGACCTAATGAGAAATATTCCCAAGAGATAAGACTGTGTTCTGTGCTCTCACATGGAGATCCAGGGAAGAGACACCTTTGCCTGGAATTTGACCATGTAGGAACACCCATGTAGTTATACAGCTCTAAAAAGCACTAGAGTATCACAGATGTAGCCAGTTGGATCTGTTAATAAGAGCACGCTGCTAATGAGGTGATACCAGAGTCAGAGGGTACTTGTAGGCATGTGACAGCTTTTATATAATTAAGATGCCCTATGAAGCATCTGTATCTGAATCAGTGATAATCTATCAACAGTATTGGAGAAAAAATTAATGTGCATAAAAGCACCAGTATTGCCGTCTTTCTGTCTGAGGTTTGTCTTTGTATTGAGGTTCTCATTTCATCTTATCACTAGAAAAAGTTACTTTTTATTCTTGTTTTTCTGTTACAGAAATCGATGACTTGGATGCCATTGTACCTGCAGTAAAGAAATTAAAAGTACTTTCATACTGAAAACATATCAAATCATTTTTACTGTGTAAATTGCATTCTTAACATTTTGTATTTGGTAGGATTGCTCTCATTTTGAGACAAGGACTATAAAATGTGTTTGTTCTCAGAATTCATCCCTTTTTAGAATTGGGTAATTCTTCGTCTATATAATTTTTATTAACGAAGAGATTCTTATACAGAAAATAGTTGCTAAGTTAAAGTAGTATATTAATTTTAGGTCCTTTGATCATTTCTTAAGCAAT